>JAQOOF010000034.1:252089-254589 GCA_029931835.1 Etheostoma nigrum | reverse complement strand
ACCAACACACACACACGCAACAACACACACACATGCAACAACAACACACACACACACCAACACACACACACGCAACAACACACGCAACAACACACACACACGCACCAACACATACACATGCAACAACACACACACACGCAACAACACACGCAACAACACACACACACGCACCAACACATACACATGCAACAACACACACACACAACAACACACACACACTACACACACACACAACAACACACACACACACTACACACACACACACACCAACACACATGCAACAACACACGCAACAACACACATCACAGTTCCACTAAAAGCTTTTTCTCTGTCGGGATCCTCTCCATCAGAATAAATATAATATAATAAATATAATATATAATAATATATAATAAATATAATAATAAATATAATATAATAAATATAATATATAATAATAATATAATATATAATAAATATAATATAATATAATAATAAATATAATATAATAATAAATATAATATAATAATAAATATAATATAATATAATAATAAATATAATATAATAATAAATATAATATATAACTGACATTGTTACAAAGATGAACAAAAACAAAAAAAAAGTGCCAAAAACGTCCGAAACGCTCTAAAAATAAAAATAAAAATAATTATTAGTTATTTTCAGTTTTGTCCCCTGAAGGAAATCAAGTCGCCGGTGGAAGACAACACGAGGACTAATATTTGTAGCGTGTTAGACACATGAGGACAGTTGGACGTTGGACGGGACAGCGGGGACGCTGCATGTGGGTCACTGGTTCATTGATTCAATCGGTGACCTCATGTTGAACCCCAGCCCCCGGCCCCCAACGTCCAGCGTCCAGCCCCCCAGCCAGACTTTGGGAACAACAGTAACAACAGCAGGTAATTAGTGACTCTGTAGGATGGGAATGACAAATGAGGACAACATGAGGACAACATGAGGACGACATGAGGGCAACATGAGCAAAACATGGGGACAACATGACGACAACATGAGAAAAACATGAGGACAACATGAGGGCAACATGAAGACAACATGAGGACAACATGAGGACGACATGAGGGCAACATGAGCAAAACATGGGGACAACATGAGGACAACATGAGAAAAACATGAGGACAACATGAGGACAACATGAGGACGACATGAGGGCAACATGAGCAAAACATGGGGACAACATGAGGACAACATGAGAAAAACATGAGGACAACATGAAGACAACATGAGGACAACATGAGGACGACATGAGGGCAACATGAGCAAAACATGGGGACAACATGAGGACAACATGAGAAAAACATGAGGACAACATGAGGGCAACATGAGGACAACATGAAGACAACATGAAGACAACATGAGGACAACATGAAGACAACATGAAGACAACATGAGGACAGCATGAAGACAACATGAGGACAACATGAGGACAGCATGAAGACAACATGAAGACAACATGAGGACAGCATGAGGACAACATGAAGACAACATGAGGACAGCATGAGGACAACATGAGGGCAACATGAAGACAACATGAAGACAACATGAGGACAACATGAAGACAACATGAGGACAACATGAGGACAACATGAAGGCAACATGAGGACAACATGAGAAAAACATGAGGACAACATGAGGGCAACATGAGGACAACATGAGGACGACATGAGGGCAACATGAGCAAAACATGGGGACAACATGAGGGCAACATGAGGACAACATGAGAAAAACATGAGGACAACATGAGGGCAACATGAGGACAACATGAAGACAACATGAAGACAACATGAGGACAACATGAAGACAACATGAAGACAACATGAGGACAGCATGAAGACAACATGAGGACAACATGAGGACAGCATGAAGACAACATGAAGACAACATGGGGACAGCATGAGGACAACATGAAGACAACATGAGGACAGCATGAGGACAACATGAGGGCAACATGAAGACAACATGAAGACAACATGAGGACAACATGAAGACAACATGAGGACAACATGAGGACAACATGAAGGCAACATGAGGACACCATGAGAAAAACATGAGGACAACATGAGGGCAACATGAAGACAACATGAGGACAACATGAGGACGACATGAGGGCAACATGGGGACAACATGAGGACAACATGAGAAAAACATGAGGACAACATGAGGGCAACATGAAGACAACATGAAGACAACATGAGGACAACATGAAGACAACATGAAGACAACATGAGGACAGCATGAAGACAACATGAGGACAACATGAGGACAGCATGAAGACAACATGAAGACAACATGAGGACAGCATGAGGACAACATGAAGACAACATGAGGACAGCATGAGGACAACATGAGGGCAACATGAAGACAACATGAGGACAACATGAGGACAACATGAAGACAACATGAGGACAACATGAAGACAACATGAGGACAACATGAGGACAACATGAAGGCAACATGAGGACAACATGAGGACAACATGAGG
>JAQOOF010000034.1:224589-247089 GCA_029931835.1 Etheostoma nigrum | reverse complement strand
TGATGAAGATGATGGTGGTGGAGAGCCAGAGGATGCTGGCGGCAGCGGCGAGATCCAGACGAGAGACGATATTAAAAAAGGTGAGTTAATATTAACATAGGCACAGGCTAATTACTGCTAACTAGCATGCTAGTTAACATTAACATAGGCACAGGCTAATTACTGCTAACTAACATGCTAGTTAACATTAACATAGGCACAGGCTAATTACTGCTAACTAACATGCTAGTTAACATTAACATAGGCACAGGCTAATTACTGCTAACTAGCATGCTAGTTAACATTAACATAGGCACAGGCTAATTACTGCTAACTAACATGCTAGTTAACATTAACATAGGCACAGGCTAATTACTGCTAACTAGCATGCTAGTTAACATTAACATAGGCACAGGCTAATTACTGCTAACTAACATGCTAGTTAACATTAGCATAGGCACAGGCTAATTACTGCTAACTAACATGCTAGTTAACATTAACATAGGCACAGGCTAATTACTGCTAACTAACATGCTAGTTAACATTAACATAGATACAGGCTAATTACTGGTAACTAACATGCTAGTTAACATTAACATAGATACAGGCTAATTACTGGTAACTAAGATGCTAGTTAACATTAGCATAGATACAGGCTAATTACTGCTAACTAACATGCTAGTTAACATTAACATAGGCACAGGCTAATTACTGCTAACTAACATGCTAGTTAACATTAGCATAGGCACAGGCTAATTACTGCTAACTAACATGCTAGTTAACATTAGCATAGGCACAGGCTAATTACTGCTAACTAACATGCTAGTTAACATTAGCATAGGCACAGGCTAATTACTGCTAACTAACATGCTAGTTAACATTAACATAGACACAGGCTAATTACTGCTAACTAACATGCTAGTTAACATTAACATAGACACAGGCTAATTACTGGTAACTAAGATGCTAGTTAACATTAGCATAGATACAGGCTAATTACTGCTAACTAACATGCTAGTTAACATTAGCATAGATACAGGCTAATTACTGCTAACTAACATGCTAGTTAACATTAGCATAGGCACAGGCTAATTACTGCTAACTAACATGCTAGTTAACATTAGCATAGACACAGGCTAATTACTGCTAACTAACATGCTAGTTAACATTAACATAGGCACAGGCTAATTACTGCTAACTAACATGCTAGTTAGCATTAACATAGGCACAGGCTAATTACTGCTAACTAACATACTAGTTAACATTAGCATAGACACAGGCTAATTACTGCTAACTAACATGCTGATAACTAACTGAGGCTGATTGGACGTCCCGCTGTCTGTCTCTCTGTCCTCAGAACTCGCCAACATGTCCTTTGAGGACATCGTGAAGCTGCAGAACAAAGTGGGAACCAAGGTTTACAACCAGGTCGCCTACGGCAACAACAAGAGCACCGGGACCACCGGCAGGAAGAGACGCCTCAACAAGAACAGGTGCACACACACACACACACACACAGAGGCACAAATACACACAGAGAGAGAGAGACACACACACACAGTCACAAATACACACACAGAGAGAGAGACACAAACACACACACACAGAGTCACAAATACACAGAGAGAGAGAGACACACACACACACACACACACACACACACACACACACACACACACAGTCACAAATACACACAGAGAGAGAGAGACACAAACACACACACACACACACACACATACAATTAAAAATGCTTTTTACTACTTTTGATGTTATATTCAAACCTGTGTGTGTGTGTGTGTGTGTGTGTGTGTGTGTGTGTTCTTCCAGGCCGATGGAGATTTCAGCCAAGAGACCAGCTCCGTTCCTCCGTCAGGTCGTCTCCGTCAGGAAACCAGTGAGTGAATGGCAGAGCCATGCCGATATCTGACCATGTTGCCATGCCGATATCTGACCATGTTGCCATGCCGATATCTGACCATGTTGTCATGCCGATATCTAACCATGTTGTTGTGTTCCAGACGGGCCATGCCGATATCTAACCATGTTGTTGTGTTCCAGACGGGCCATGCCGATATCTAACCATGTTGCCATGCCGATATCTAACCATGTTGTTGTGTTCCAGACGGGCCATGCCGATATCTAACCATGTTGCCATGCCGATATCTAACCATGTTGTTGTGTTCCAGACGGGCCATGCCGATATCTGACCATGTTGCCATGCCGATATCTAACCATGTTGTTGTGTTCCAGACGGGCCATGCCGATATCTAACCATGTTGCCATGCCGATATCTAACCATGTTGTTGTGTTCTAGACGGGCCATGCCGATATCTAACCATGTTGCCATGACGATATCTAACCATGTTGTTGTGTTCTATACGGGCCATGCCGATATCTAACCATGTTGTTGTGTTCTATACGGGCCCTGCCGATATCTAACCATGTTGCCATGACGATATCTAACCGTGTTGTTGTGTTCTATACGGGCCATGCCGATATCTAACCATGTTGCCATGACGATATCTAACATGTTGTTGTGTTCTATACGAGCCATGCCGATATCTAACCATGTTGCCATGCCGATATCTAACCATGTTGCCATGCCGATATCTAACCATGTTGTTGTGTTCTATACGGGCCATGCCGATATCTAACCATGTTGTCATGCCGATATCTAACCATGTTGTCATGCCGATATCTAACCATGTTGTTGTGTTCCAGACGCTGAGAGATCCTCGGTTTGACGACCTGTCCGGAGAATACAAACCGGAGATTTTCGAGAAGACGTACAAGTTCATTAACGACATCAGAGCCCGAGAGAAAGAGGTGAGAGGGCTGCGGGAGCTGGTGCCGTGTGGTTACGCCGGGGCGGCGGACCAAAGCCAACGCGTTGTTGTTTGTGTCTGCAGATCGTCCAGAAGCAGCTGAAGAGGACGAAGAAGGACAACAAGAAGAAGGAGAAGCTGCAGTTCCTCCTGAAGAGGATGGTGAGGCCCTGCTTCACACCTAGCATAGCGCGGCGCAACGCCCGACACAAGTAGCTAGTTTAAAGGTCCCATGGCATGAAGATGCCCCTTTATGAGGTTTTATAACATTAATATGAGTCCCCCCCGCCTCAAAAGCTACAGACTCAGAAATGGCACCACTTTAATATAAATATTAGAGAGAGAGAGAGAGAGAACTTCAGATACAGTATTAGGGACCACTAAGGTCTATATAAAAGAGACTTCAGATACAGTATTAGGGACCACTAAGGTCTATATAAAGAGACTTCAGATACAGTATTAGGGGACCACTAAGGTCTATATAAAAGAGACTTCAGATACAGTATTAGGGACCACTAAGGTCTACATAAAAGAGACTTCAGATACAGTATTAGGGACCACTAAGGTCTATATAAAAGAGACTTCAGATACAGTATTAGGGACCACTAAGGTCTATATAAAAGAGACTTCAGATACAGTATTAGGGACCACTAAGGTCTATATAAAGAGACTTCAGATACAGTATTAGGGGACCACTAAGGTCTATATAAAGAGACTTCAGATACAGTATTAGGGACCACTAAGGTCTATATAAAGAGACTTCAGATACAGTATTAGGGGACCACTAAGGTCTATATAAAGAGACTTCAGATACAGTATTAGGGACCACTAGGGTCTAAATAAAAGAGACTTCAGATACAGTATTAGGGGACCACTAAGGTCTATATAAAGAGACTTCAGATACAGTATTAGGGACCACTAGGGTCTAAATAAAAGAGACTTCAGATACAGTATTAGGGACCACTAAGGTCTATATAAAAGACTTCAGATACAGTATTAGGGGACCACTAAGGTCTATATAAAGAGACTTCAGATACAGTATTAGGGACCACTAAGGTCTATATAAAAGAGACTTCAGATACAGTATTAGGGACCACTAAGGTCTATATAAAAGAGACTTCAGATACAGTATTAGGGACCACTAAGGTCTATATAAAAGAGACTTCAGATACAGTATTAGGGACCACTAAGGTCTATATAAAGAGACTTCAGATACAGTATTAGGGGACCACTAAGGTCTATATAAAAGAGACTTCAGATACAGTATTAGGGACCACTAAGGTCTATATAAAAGAGACTTCAGATACAGTATTAGGGGACCACTAAGGTCTATATAAAGAGACTTCAGATACAGTATTAGGGGACCACTAAGGTCTATATAAAGAGACTTCAGTTACAGTATTAGGGACCACTAAGGTCTATATAAAGAGACTTCAGATACAGTATTAGGGGACCACTAAGGTCTATATAAAGAGACTTCAGATACAGTATTAGGGACCACTAAGGTCTATATAAAGAGACTTCAGATACAGTATTAGGGACCACTAAGGTCTATATAAAGAGACTTCAGATACAGTATTAGGGACCACTAAGGTCTATATAAAAGAGACTTCAGATACAGTATTAGGGACCACTAAGGTCTATATAAAGAGACTTCAGATACAGTATTAGGGACCACTAAGGTCTATATAAAAGAGACTTCAGATACAGTATTAGGGACCACTAAGGTCTATATAAAAGAGACTTTAGATACAGTATTAATAAAGAGCACCATGTCATGGGACCTTTAAGACGGACGCAGGACCACGCCGACTTATTGGGACTTTGTCTTATTTACCGTATCCCCCAGAGTTGGATAAGTCCACACACACCCTTCTCATCTCTGTGCGTGTCCTAACTCCGTCTGACGCCCCCACCGCTAGCCTAGCTTAGCACAGATTCTGGAGGCAACCTGCTCCCAATAAGTGACCAAATAACGCCAACATGTTCCTATTTACATCTAACTGCATACATACTGGGAACTATATTCTCAGAAAGCCGAAGCACTGCTACTTGGGCGGAGTGATTTGCGCAACAGCTGAAAAGCACAATGAGACCATACAAATCCCAACATGTAAACAGGAACATGTTCGGTCCCTTATTGGGAGCAGTAGGCCAGATGGAGCCGGTTCCCTCCAGCATCTCCTTCACTTCGCTGGTTTTTACTTCCTTCTCCTCCCGCTCGTGTTTGACGATGAAGGCTCTGCGCGCCGTGCGGGGGTTAACGTTGTTAAATGTTTTAAACTGTGACTTGTCTCTGCAGGAGAACCAGGAGCGAGCGAGGCAGAGCCGCGAGCAGCAGAGAGAGAGAGCTGCAGTTCAAGAGGCTGCAGAGAGAGCGAGCCAATCAGGGCGCGCGGCCGTTCTTCCTCAAGAACGGTATGATCACGACAGTGTTTCTCTTCACACGCCTGTTGTCTTTATTGTCCGTGATCAGAGCTGGAAGAAGAGGTTTTGTTCTCCCGTGTTTCTGTTTTTTCAGTTTTTCTCTGTTGTTATGTCACTTTAAGCTGAAGAGATTCTGGTTCTGGACCATTTGTTTGGACAAAACATCTGGAGAGAGCACTTTGAGCTCTGGGAAACTGACATGTTCTGTACTAAAAGATGAATTGGCGACTACTTTTTGAGAGTCTGAATCTAGTTAAACCTCTGTTGTTGTTGTTGTTGTTGTTGTTTTCCCAGCTGAGAAGAAGAAGCTGCAGCTGGCTGAGAAGTACCAGGACCTGAAGAAGAGCGGCAAACTGGAGAACTTCCTGAGCAAGAAGAGGAAGAGGAACGCTGGCAAGGACCGCAGGAAGCTGCCCCGACAGCTGCACAGCGACAACGCTCAGTAACACAACGACAACGCTCAGTAACAGAACAACAACGCTCAGTAACACAACAACAACGCTCAGTAACACAACAACAACGCTCAGAGACATGACGACAACGCTCAGTAACACAACAACAACGCTCAGTAACACAACGACAACGCTCAGTAACACAACAACAATGCTCAGAGACATGACAACAACGCTCAGTAACACAACGACAACGCTCAGTAACACAACAACAACGCTCAGTAACACAACAACAACGCTCAGTAACACAACAACAACGCTCAGTAACACAACAACAACGCTCAGTAACACAACAACAACGCTCAGAGACATGACGACAACGCTCAGTAACAGAACAACAACGCTCAGTGACACAGCGACAACGCTCAGTAACACAACGACAACGCTCAGTAACACAACGACAACGCTCAGTAACACAACAACAATGCTCAGTGACACAGCGACAACGCTCAGTAACACAACGACAACGCTCAGTAACACAACAACAACGCTCAGTAACACAACAACAACGCTCAGTAACACAACGACAACGCTCAGTAACACAACAACAACGCTCAGAGACATGACGACAACGCTCAGTAACAGAACAACAACGCTCAGTGACACAGCGACAACGCTCAGTAACACAACGACAACGCTCAGTAACACAACGACAACGCTCAGTAACACAACAACAATGCTCAGTGACACAGCGACAACGCTCAGTAACACAACGACAACGCTCAGTAACACAACAACAACGCTCAGTAACACAACAACAACGCTCAGTAACACAACAACAACGCTCAGTAACACAACAACAACGCTTAGAGACATGACGACAACGCTCAGTAACAGAACAACAACGCTCAGTAACACAAAGACAACGCTCAGAGACATGACGACAACGCTCAGTAACAGAACAACAACGCTCAGTAACACAACAACAACGCTCAGTAACACAACGACAACGCTCAGTAACACAACAACAACGCTCAGTGACACAGCGACAACGCTCAGAGACACGACGACAACGCTCAGTAACACAACGACAACGCTCAGTAACACAACAACAACGCTCAGTAACACAACGACAACGCTCAGTAACACAACGACAACGCTCAGTAACACAACAACAACGCTCAGAGACATGACGACAACGCTCAGTAACACAACAACAACGCTCAGTAACACAACAACAACGCTCAGTAACACAACAACAACGCTCAGAGACATGACGACAACGCTCAGTAACACAACGACAACGCTCAGTAACACAACAACAACGCTCAGTAACACAACAACAACGCTCAGTAACACAACGACACAACAACGCTCAGTAACACAACGACAACGCTCAGAGACACGACGACAACGCTCAGTAACACAACAACAACGCTCAGTAACACAACAACAACGCTCAGTAACACAACGACAACGCTCAGTGACATGACGACAACGCTCAGAGACATGACGACAACGCTCAGTAACACAACAACAACGCTCAGTGACACAACAACAACGCTCAGTAACACAACAACAACGCTCAGTAACACAACAACAACGCTCAGTAACACAACAACAACGCTCAGTAACACAACAACAACGCTCAGAGACATGACGACAACGCTCAGAGACATGACGACAACGCTCAGTAACACAACAACGCTCAGAGACATGACGACAACGCTCAGTAACACAACAACAACGCTCAGTAACACAACAACGCTTTACATCCACACGATGCTAGGTTCATCCTGCCGGGAAACGACCGACGAAGAAACAAACTTCAGTGGAACAATCTTATATTTCCCAGTCTTCATATTTACAGACCGTCGGGGATCTCAACCCCCCCAAATGTTACTCCTTTTCACTAAGAACTGGTCTCAGAAACTCGATTCATGTCCAACTCTCTACTGTTTTTGAAATAAAATGACATTTGTATGTTGGTCGTTTGTTTGCATCTGAGGTTCTTAAAACAGTTTGCACAGTTTTGATAATTTGGAAAATATTTAATTATATTATTAATTTAATTATAACCGTTATGTTTTAAAGGTTGGAAATGTTTTAGAATTTGACTAAACTCTTTAAAAAACGCTTCATTTTCCAATCAACCTGTTGGGTTATCTACACCAGTGTTTCTGAAATGCAAAGGGTATGTGTCCCCCTAGGGGTACTCTGGAGGACTGCAGGGGGTACGTGTCCCCCTAGGGGTACTCTGGAGGACTGCAGGGGGTACGTGTCCCCTAGGGGTACTCTGGAGGACTGCAGTGGGTAGGTGTCCCCCTAGGGGTACTCTGGAGGACTGCAGGGGGTACGTGTCCCCCTAGGGGTACTCTGGAGGACTGCAGGGGGTACGTGTCCCCTAGGGGTACTCTGGAGGACTGCAGTGGGTAGGTGTCCCCCTAGGGGTACTCTGGAGGACTGCAGGGGGTACGTGTCCCCTAGGGGTACTTTGGAGGACTGCAGGGGGTACTCTGGAGGACTGCAGGGGTACGTGTCCCCCCTAGGGGTACTCTGGAGGACTGCAGTGGGTAGGTGTCCCCCTAGGGGTACTCTGGAGGACTGCAGGGGGTACGTGTCCCCTAGGGGTACTTTGGAGGACTGCAGGGGGTACGTGTCCCTCTAAGGGTACTCTGGAGGACTGCAGGGGGTACGTGTCCCTCTAAGGGTACTCTGGAGGACTGCAGGCGTTGTGCATTCTATCTTTGGCCAAATAATACGTCATAGCATCTGTGATTTCAGTCTCTCTGAGTTCTTGTCCTTTGTGACTCCAGAAAACCACGGGCTAGCGAGGTGTGTGTGTGTTTGTTTTAGTTTTTGCTTTTGTGTGTACGTCTCCTGATGAGCTGTCCCTTCTTTAGAATAAATACACTAATAATAAAAGACATATTCCAGATCTTACCAGTGTCAACAGTTATCTTTAGTCAAACAAGTGGGATGAGGATCAGCACCTCTAAATCTGAGGCCATGGTTCTCAGCAGGAAACCGATGGAGTGCTTTCTTCAGGTGGGGAGTGAGTCCTTACCCCAAGTGAAGGAGTTTAAGTACCTTGGGGTCTTGTTCGCGAGTGAGGGGACCATGGAGCGTGAGATTGGTCGGAGGATCGGAGCAGCTGGTGCGGTATTACATTCTGTGTATCGCACCGTTGTGACGAAAAGGGAGCTGAGCCAGAAGGCAAAGCTCTCGATCTACCGGGCAATTTTCGTTCCTACCCTCACCTATGGTCATGAAGGCTGGGTCATGACCCAAAGAACGAGATCCAGGGTACAAGCGGCCGAAATGGGTTTCCTCAGGAGGGTGGCTGGCGTCTCCCTTAGAGATAGGGTGAGAAGCTCAGTCATCCGAGAGGAGCTCGGAGTAGAGCCGCTGCTCCTTCGCGTCGAAAGGAGCCAGTTGAGGTGGTTCGGGCATCTGGTAAGGATGCCTCCTGGGCGCCTCCCTAGGGAGGTGTTCCAGGCACGTCCAGCTGGGAGGAGGCCTCGGGGAAGACCCAGGACTAGGTGGAGGGATTAGATCTCCAACCTGGCCTGGGAACGCCTCGGGATCCCCCAGTCGGAGCTGGCTGATGTGGCTCAGGAAAGGGAAGTTTGGGGTCCCTTACTGGAGCTGCTGCCCCCGCGACCCGACTACCGGATAAGCGGATGAAGATGGATCTTTAGTCAATATTGACAGTTATCTTTAGGTAATATTGGATGTGGCATTTTCTTTGCAACAAGATCCTGGCGTCACTGAAAGTCAGTTAGCACGAGAACACCGAGCCTCTGACAGGTGGCATCCCCCCCATCACAATCCCTCTGAGGAACAATACCGGGGGGGTTATAATGCAGGGTCTTAAATTCATGAGCTTATACAAACCATTCAACGCCCAAACCCCCCCGAACCACCCCAGACCCCCCCAAACCCGTCCATCACCCTGCAACTTCTCTTTTGTGTTGGCTGCTGTTAGAAAAGTTAGAAAAGACCCTTCAGTGGAGATTGTGTGTGTGTGTGTGTGTGTGTGTGTGATTGTGTGTGTATGCTTGTGATTTTGTGTGTGTCTGTTTGCGTGTGTGTGTGTGTGTGTATGCTTGTGATTTTGTGTGTGCGTGTGAGATTGTGTGTGTGTGTGCGTGCGTGTGTGTCTGTGTGTGTGTGTGTCTGTGTGCGTGTGGGTGTGTGTGTATGCTTGTGATGTTTGTGTGTGTCTGTTTGCGTGTGTGTGTGTGTGCGTGCGTTCATGTGTGTCTATGCTTGTGATTTTGTGTGTTTGTGTGTGATTGTGTGTGTGTGCGTGCGTGTGTGTGTGTGTGTGTGTGTGTGTGTGTGTGTGTGTGTGTGTGTGTGTGTGTGTGTGTGGTGTGTGTGTGTGTGTGAGAGAGAAACCCCTGGCTCTTTTCTAAAGAACACAGATCAGCTATTCTCCGCTCTCTATATCACTCGGCTATCCCTTTCACGGGGCCGAGCCGACAGATGGCCGCCACGCCGAGCGCTGCAGGGACGCCATCTTGCTCCTTTTCTTCCGGAGCTTTCTATTGGCCGCTCAGCGGGGAACGATGCACGACCACGGCGCCCGTGATAGGAAGCAGAGCAGAGGTCTGGGGGTCCGGCCCCGGCGACCGAGGCGTTCGTCACGTTTTAAATAAAAAAGAAGAGAAGAAGAATGGAAGGGCGTCAGCGGCGTAGAGGTTTAGTTTCCACGTCAGAACTGAGACCTTAAACGCCTCATTTGCTGCATTCTGCAACGCTTTATGGCACGATGGTCATATTATATATTATAGTATTATATTATGTAAAGGAAACAATTAGTTATATTAACTACTACTCTCCTGTGTTGTTCTACCCACTAGCCTACCTTCCTGCCAACTTACTACACACGCACAGACACACACACAAACTCACAAGCATACACATACACACACGCACGCACGCACGTACGCACGCACACACACCCACACGCACACAGACACACACGCACGCACACACTCACACAGGCACACGCACGCACACACACACAATCACACACAAACACACAAAATCACAAGCATAGACACACATGAACGCACGCACACACACACACACGCAAACAGACACACACAAAATCACAAGCATACACACACAATCACACGCACACACACACACACACACACACACACACGCACGCACGCACACACACACACACACACACACACACGCACGCACGCACACACACACACTGGTACACACACACACACACACACACACACACACACACACACACACACACACACACACACATCTGCCCCTCCATTGCTCCATTCACCATCAATTAGTACACTCAATTAAGCCCTCATAATCCTTTCAGCGCCACGCCCACCATGGAGAAGGGGCAACAAATGAAACTTCAGTGGCAGCTTTCTTTGGGGGGGGGGGGGTGCTTCGACACTTCATAAGAAGGGTCTATGGTTTTGGAGAAGGGCGCGGCCATTGTTCTCCAGATGAAGAGCTGCCTTGTCTCCGCCGTGCTGCCGTCAGGAGAGGAGGCTGGATGGACGCAGATCAACTGGATGTCAATGGGGTCCTGAAGAAAAGCCCCCGTTAATGCCCCCCCTAAATGCCCCCATTAGTGCCGCGTGAGCCGCGACTGACATGGAGCTAACAGGATCCCTCTGAGACTCCCAGGCACTCTGAAACATAATAATAAGAATAAGAATAATAATGATTATAATAATAATACATGTATTTTTTATAGATAACACTTAAAAATGCTTTATAGTTTTGGACATACAAACATATCAATATAGTCATTTATTTCATTATTAACTTAATATTTAGCTTTAAAGTGTGACTTATTTTAAGTTTAGTTCATTCAGAGCGTCTATAATTGTTTTTTAATAATAATATATGAAAGGACAGCGACTGCGTGTGCTCTCTAGCTGTTTGCTAATTAATACCTACCTAGTTAGGTAATTAATGAAAGTGAATATTAACAAATTCAGTCTGAGACAGTGTTTACCAACATGTATTTCTATAGTTCAACCAACGCGTATCCAACGGGCTTTAACTAGGTAAAGTAACTAGGTAGGTAGGTAGGTAACTAGGTAGGTAGGTAGGTATGTAGGTAGGTAACTAGGTAGGTAAGTAGGTAGGTAGGTAGGTAACTAGGTAGGTAGGTAGGTAGGTAACTAGGTAGGTAGGTAGGTAACTAGGGAGGTAGGTAACTAGGTAGGTAGGTAGGTAGGTAACTAGGTAGGTAGGTAGGTAACTAGGTAGGTAAGTAGGTAGGTAGGTAACTAGGTAGGTAGGTAGGTAGGTAACTAGGTAGGTAGGTAGGTAGGTAGGTAACTAGGTAGGTAGGTAGGTAACTATGGAGGTAGGTAGGTAACTAGGTAGGTAAGTAACTAGGTAGGTAGGTAGGTAGGTAGGTAACTAGGGAGGTAGGTAACTAGGTAGGTAGGTAGGTAGGTAACTAGGTAGGTAGGTAGGTAACTAGGTAGGTAAGTAGGTAGGTAGGTAACTAGGTAGGTAGGTAGGTAGGTAGGTAACTAGGTAGGTAGGTAGGTAACTATGGAGGTAGGTAGGTAACTAGGTAGGTAAGTAACTAGGTAGGTAGGTAGGTAAGTAACTAGGTAGGTAGGTAGGTAGGTAACTAGGTAGGTAGGTAGGTAACTAGGTAGGTAGGTAGGTAGGTAGGTAACTAGGTAGGTAAGTAGGTAGGTAGGTAGGTAACTAGGTAGGTAGGAAGGTAGGTAACTAGGGAGGTAGGTAACTAGGTAGGTAGGTAGGTAGGTAACTAGGGAGGTAGGTAGGTAGGTAACTAGGTAGGTAGGTAGGTAGGTAACTAGGTAGGTAGGTAGGTAACTATGGAGGTAGGTAGGTAACTAGGTAGGTAAGTAACTAGATAGGTATGTAGGTATGTAACTAGGTAGGTAGGTAGGTAGGTAACTAGGTAGGTAAGTAGGTAGGTAACTAGGTAGGTAGGTAGGTAGGTAGGTAACTAGGGAGGTAGGTAGGTAACTAGGTAGGTAGGTAGGTAACTAGGGAGGTAGGTAGGTAGGTAGGTAACTAGGGAGGTAGGTAGGTAACTAGGGAGGTAGGTAGGTAACTAGGGAGGGAGGTAGGTAGGTAGGTAGGTAACTAGGGAGGGAGGTAGGTAGGTAGGTAGGTAACTAGGGAGGTAGGGAGGTAACTAGGGAGGTAGGTAGGTAGGTAGGTAGGTAGGTAACTAGGGAGGGGGGTAGGTAGGTAGGTAGGTAACTAGGGAGGTAGGGAGGTAACTAGGGAGGTAGGTAGGTAGGTAGGTAACTAGGGAGGGAGGTAGGTAGGTAGGTAGGTAGGTAGGTAGGTAACTAGGTAGGTAAGTAGGTAGGTAACTAGGTAGGTAGGTAGGTAGGTAACTAGGGAGGTAGGTTGGTAGGTAGGTAACTAGGGAGGTAGGTAGGTAACTAGGGAGGGAGGTAGGTAGGTAGGTAGGTAACTAGGGAGGTAGGGAGGTAACTAGGGAGGTAGGTAGGTAGGTAGGTAACTAGGGAGGGAGGTAGGTAGGTAGGTAGGTAGGTAGGTAGGTAGGTAACTAGGTAGGTAAGTAGGTAGGTAACTAGGTAGGTAGGTAGGTAGGTAACTAGGGAGGTAGGTAGGTAGGTAGGTAACTAGGGAGGTAGGTAGGTAGGTAACTAGATAGGTAGGTAGGTAGGTAACTAGGGAGGTAGGTAGGTAGGTAGGTAGGTAACTAGGGAGGTAGGTAGGTAACTAGATAGGTAGGTAGGTAGGTAACTAGGGAGGTAGGTAGGTAGGTAGGTAACTAGGGAGGTAGGTAGGTAACTAGGTACACACACAGACACCCAGTCTGTCAGTTAGCCCTTTCCTCTTCCCTGATCCTTTATGCAACATTTAACTCAGTTTATTTTATCCTGGTGGTCTGTCGGTGGTTTTGAGGTCGTGTCACGCCGACCACGCAGAGCTGCTCAACTGCTTTTCCTCGTCTGTAAAGCAACGACAAATAAAATATTCTGTTCTGTTCCCCCGGGTATCTCGGGTCGAAGCGGGTCGAAGCGGGTCAGAGCGGGTCCCCTTCCTGTCCGTTGACGGGACGTCCCCTGAGGATCTTTGACCTTTTTAAAAATGCAACTTTATTCCGCTGCAGAGTGTCTAGATGTGAAGGTCTGGAAGGAACTGGTTGATGTTCGTCTCAGGAAGAAATGACAGAACTCCAGAAGATGAAGGAACTGTTCCACCGATGTGACTCCATGCTGTCTGGACTCGCAGATACACATCTGTTTCTATTAAATGTTATTTATAGAATCAATTCATAAGAGTTATCTCAGGACACCTTATAGAGGTCTAGACCGCTCTATAATTTACAGATAGTGCAGGTCTAGACCGCCCATGTTGTCTTCATGTTGTCTTCATGTTGTCCTCATGTTGTCCTCATGTTGTCTTCATGTTGTCCTCATGTTGTCTTCATGTTGTCCTCATGTTGTCCTCATGTTGTCTTCATGTTGTCTTCATGTTGTCCTCAAGTTGTCCCCATGTTGTCCTCATGTTGTCCTCATGTTGCCCTCATGTTGTCCTCATGTTGTCCCCATGTTGTCCTCATGTTGTCCTCATGTTGCCTTCATGTTGCCCTCATGTTGTCTTCATGTTGTCCTCATGTTGTCCCCATGTTGTCCTCATGTTGTCTTCATGTTGTCCTCATGTTGTCCCCATGTTGTCCTCATGTTGTCCCCATGTTGTCCCCATGTTGTCTTCATGTTGTCCACATGTTGTCTCCATGTTGTCCTCATGTTGTCCTCATGTTGTCTTCATGTTGTCCTCATGTTGTCCTCATGTTGTCCTCATGTTGTCCTCATGTTGTCCCCATGTTGTCCTCATGTTGTCCTCATGTTGCCCTCATGTTGTCCCCATGTTGCCCTCATGTTGTCTTCATGTTGCCCTCAAGTTATCCCCATGTTGTCTTCATGCTGTCTTCATGTTGTCCTCATGTTGTCCTCATGTTGTCTTCATGTTGCCCTCATGTTGTCCTCATGTTGCCCTCATGTTGTCTTCATGTTGCCCTCATGTTGCCCTCATGTTGCCCCATGTTGCCCCCATGTTGCCCCCATGTTGTCCCCATATTGTCCCCATGTTGTCCCCATGTTGCCCTCATGTTGCCCTCATGTTGCCCTCATGTTGTCCTCATGTTGTCTTCATGTTGTCCTCATGTTGTCCCCATGTTGTCCTCATGTTGTCTTCATGTTGTCCTCATGTTGTCCCCATGTTGTCCTCATGTTGTCCCCATGTTGTCCCCATGTTGTCTTCATGTTGTCCACATGTTGTCCCCATGTTGTCCTCATGTTGTCCTCATGTTGTCTTCATGTTGTCCTCATGTTGTCCCCATGTTGTCCTCATGTTGTCCTCATGTTGTCCTCATGTTGTCCCCATGTTGTCCCCATGTTGTCCTCATGTTGCCCTCATGTTGTCCCCATGTTGCCCTCATGTTGTCTTCATGTTGTCCTCAAGTTGTCCCCATGTTGTCTTCATGCTGTCTTCATGTTGTCCTCATGTTGCCCTCATGTTGCCCTCATGTTGTCTTCATGTTGTCCCCATGTTGTCCTCATGTTGCCCTCATGTTGTCTTCATGTTGCCCTCATGTTGTCCTCATGTTGTCCTCATGTTGTCCTCATGTTGTCCTCATGTTTTCCTCATGTTGTCCTCATGTTGTCCTCATGTTGTCTTCATGTTGTCCCCATGTTGTCCTCAAGTTGTCCTCATGTTGTCCTCATGTTGTCCTCATGTTTTCCTCATGTTGTCCTCATGTTGTCCTCATGTTGTCCTCATGTTGTCCTCATGTTGTCCTATATCAATGTTCTTTTTAATTCCCCAAAATAACATGATTGATTCCACCCAACGCTCTTTGCCAAGTACAAATCTCTACTTTCATTAATTTTGGGGCGTCTTATTCAATTTTATAGCATTGTAAAACAAATGGAAGTGTTTTTGAAATAGTATTGAGTAAAAGTTGACATATTCCAGTCTGTGATTATCATCAACATCCATTCCTTTAATTTTAGTGTGTGTGGGGGGTGGGGGGGGTTGTCTCTCTTTCAATGACAGCAGTCCAATCATCTATTCATGAGGCTCCTCCAGGGAAAGGAGCCCAGCTGCTATAATGTGAGAATAAAGAGGGAGGCCACCTTTGTTCTGTCGCTCAGGCTCCATTTCATGAAGAACCCCCCCCCCCCACCACCACCCCCCAAACCCACACACACAGACACGCCCCTCCCCCCATCCTCCCATCCTCCCATCCTCCCATCGCCCCCTTTCATTCCTCCACATTCAGATGCTTTGCTCCACATCTGCATGATCTCCTGCTATAATCTCCGTTCTATGTGATAAAGAGGAGGTGTGCAACGGTGTAACTTTGGTTTGAGAAGTGTGTGTGTGTGTGTGTGTGTGTGTGTGTGTGTGTGTGTGTGTGTGTGTGTGTGTGTGTGTGTGTGTGTGTGTGTGTGTGTGTGTATATATATACAGTGAGGAAAATAAGTATTTGAACACGCTGCTATTTTGCAAGTTCTCCCACTTAGAAATCATGGAGGGTCTGAAATTGTCCTCGTAGGTGCATGTCCACTGTGAGAGACATAATCTAAAAAAACATCCAGAAATCACTATGTATGATTTTTTAACTATTTATTTGTATGATACAGCTGCAAATAAGTATTTGAACACCTGAGAAAATCAATGTTAATATTTGGTACAGTAGCCTTTGTTTGCAGTTCCAGAGGTCAAACGTTTCCTGTAGTTCTTCACCAGGTTTGACACACTGCAGAAGGGATTTTGGCCCACTCCTCCACACAGATCTTCTCTAGATCAGTCAGGTTTCTGGGCTGTTGCTGAGAAACACGGAGTTTGAGCTCCCTCCAAAGATTCTCTATTGGGTTTAGGTCTGGAGACTGGCTAGGCCCCCCCAGAACCTTGATCTGCTTCTTCCAGAGCCCCTCCTTGGTTCTCCTGGCTGTGTGCTTCGGGTCATTGTCATGTTGGAAGACCCAGCCTCGACCCATCTTCAATGCTCTAACTGAGGGAAGGAGGTTGTTCCCCAAAAATAGGGATGGTGTTCTTGGGATGGTCCTCATCATTCTTCTTCCTCCAAACACGGTTAGTGGAATTATGACCAAAAAGTTCTATTTTGGTCTCATCTGACCACATGACTTTCTCCCATGACTCCTCTGGATCATCCAAATGGTCATTGGCAAACTTAAGACGGCCTTGACATGTGCTGGTTTAAGCAGGGGAACCTTCCGTGCCATGCATGATTTCAAACCATGACGTCTTAGTGTATTACCAACAGTAACCTTGGAAACGGTGGTCCCAGCTCTTTTCAGGTCCTGGACCAGCTCCTCCCGTGTAGTTCTGGGCTGATTTCTCACCTTTCTTAGGATCATTGAGACCCCACGAGGTGAGATCTTGCATGGAGCCCCAGTCCGAGGGAGATTGACAGTCATGTTTAGCTTCTTCCATTTTCTAATGATTGCTCCAACAGTGGACCTTTTTTCACCAAGCTGCTTGGACATGTCCCCGTAGCCCTTTCCAGCCTTGTGGAGATGGACAATTTTGTCTCTAGTGTCTTTGGACAGCTCTTTGGTCTTGGCCATGTAAGTAGTTGGATTCTTACTGATTGTATGGGGTGGACAGGTGTCATTATGCAGCTAACAACCTCAAACAGGTGCATCTAATTTAGGATAATAAATGGAGTGGAGGTGGACATTTTGAAGGCAGACTAACAGGTCTTTGAGGGTCAGAATTCTATCTGATAGACAGGTGTTCAAATACTTATTTGCAGCTGTATCATACAAATAAATAGTTAAAAAATCATACATTGTGATTTCTGGATGTTTTTTTTAGATTATGTCTCTCACAGTGGACATGCACCTACGAGGACAATTTCAGACCCTCCATGATTTCTAAGTGGGAGAACTTGCAAAATAGCAGCGTGTTCAAATACTTATTTTCCTCACTGTATGTATTTGAATAAAAAATAAAGCACCAATCACCCAGTACCACTGTCTCTCCAGCACCTGTTTACTGGTTCCACTTATTATTCCTCTTATTTAGTATTATTCATCATTCCCATTCTCACGTCTCACTTATTATTCGTTATTTATTCATCATTCTCATTTCCTATTTCAGAACTGTTCATATGTTCATATTGTAATATAATAACATAATACTACGTATCCCAGCATCCTTTGCACTATGCTCCACATTTACATAATTTTATTGAACTCTTCATTGCACTCACGCCTCTATATTGTATCTGTTTAGAGTATGTATATATTAGTGTGTATATATTAGTGTGTATATATTAGTGTGTATATATTAGTGTGTATATATTAGTGTGTATATATTGTGTGTATATTAGTGTGTATATATTATGTATATATTAGTGTGTATATATTAGTGTGTATATATTGTGTATATATTAGTGTGTATATATTGTGTATATATTAGTGTGTATATATTATGTATATATTAGTGTGTATATATTAGTGTGTATATATTAGTGTGTATATATTAGTGTGTATATATTGTGTGTATATTAGTGTGTATATATTATGTATATATTAGTGTGTATATATTAGTGTGTATATATTAGTGTGTATATATTAGTGTGTATATATTAGTGTGTATATATTAGTGTGTATTAGTGTGTATATATTAGTGTGTATTAGTGTGTATATATTAGTGTGTATATATTAGTGTGTATATATTAGTGTGTATATATTAGTGTGTATATATTAGTGTGTATATATTAGTGTGTATATATTAGTGTGTATATATTAGTGTGTATTAGTGTGTATATATTAGTGTGTATATATTGTGTATATATTAGTGTGTATATATTATGTATATATTAGTGTGTATATATTAGTGTGTATATATTAGTGTGTATATATTAGTGTGTATATATTAGTGTGTATATATTAGTGTGTATATGTATATATTAGTGTGTATATATTAGTGTGTATATATTAGTGTGTATATATTGTGTATATATTAGTGTGTATATATTATGTATATATTAGTGTGTATATATTAGTGTGTATATATTATGTATATATTAGTGTGTATATATTAGTGTGTATATATTGTGTATATATTAGTGTGTATATATTATGTATATATTAGTGTGTATATATTAGTGTGTATATATTAGTGTGTATATATTAGTGTGTATTAGTGTGTATATATTAGTGTGTATATATTATGTATATATTAGTGTGTATATATTAGTGTGTATATATTAGTGTGTATATATTAGTGTGTATATATTAGTGTGTATTAGTGTGTATATATTAGTGTGTATATATTAGTGTGTATATATTAGTGTGTATATATTAGTGTGTATATATTAGTGTGTATATATTAGTGTGTATTAGTGTGTATATATTAGTGTGTATATATTAGTGTGTATACTGTATATTAGTGTGTATATATTGTGTATATATTAGTGTGTATATATTATGTATATATTAGTGTGTATATATTAGTGTGTATATATTAGTGTGTATATATTAGTGTGTATATATTAGTGTGTATATGTATATATTAGTGTGTATATATTAGTGTGTATATATTAGTGTGTATATATTAGTGTGTATGTGTATATATTAGTGTGTATATATTGTGTATATATTAGTGTGTATATATTGTGTATATATATATTAGTGTGTATATATTGTGTATATATTAGTGTGTATATATTGTGTATATATATATTAGTGTGTATATATTGTGTATATATTAGTGTGTATATATTATGTATATATTAGTGTGTATATATTGTGTATATATTAGTGTGTATATATTGTGTATATATATATTAGTGTGTATATATTGTGTATATATTAGTGTGTATATATTGTGTATATATTAGTGTGTATATATTAGTGTGTATATATTGTGTATATAGTATATTGTGTATATATTAGTGTGTATGTATTAGTGTGTATATATTAGTGTGTATATATTAGTGTGTATATATTAGTGTGTATGTATTAGTGTGTATGTATTAGTGTGTATGTATTAGTGTGTATATAGTAGTGTGTATGTATTAGTGTGTATATATTAGTGTGTATATATTAGTGTGTATATATTAGTGTGTATGTATTAGTGTGTATATATTAGTGTGTATATATTAGTGTGTATGTATTAGTGTGTATGTATTAGTGTGTATGTATTAGTGTGTATATATTAGTGTGTATATATTAGTGTGTATATAGTAGTGTGTATATATTGTGTATATAGTATATTGTGTATATATTAGTGTGTATGTATTAGTGTGTATATATTAGTGTGTATGTATTAGTGTGTATATATTAGTGTGTATATATTAGTGTGTATATATTAGTGTGTATATATTAGTGTGTATGTATTAGTGTGTATATATTAGTGTGTATATATTAGTGTGTATGTATTAGTGTGTATGTATTAGTGTGTATGTATTAGTGTGTATATATTAGTGTGTATATATTAGTGTGTATGTATTAGTGTGTATATATTAGTGTGTATATATTAGTGTGTATGTATTAGTGTGTATGTATTAGTGTGTATGTATTAGTGTGTATATATTAGTGTGTATATATTAGTGTGTATATAGTAGTGTGTATATATTGTGTATATAGTATATTGTGTATATATTAGTGTGTATGTATTAGTGTGTATATTGTGTATATATTAGTGTGTATATGTATATATTGTGTATATATTAGTGTGTATATATTAGTGTGTATGTATTAGTGTGTATATATTAGTGTGTATATATTAGTGTGTATGTATTAGTGTGTATGTATTAGTGTGTATGTATTAGTGTGTATATATTAGTGTGTATATATTAGTGTGTATATAGTAGTGTGTATATATTGTGTATATAGTATATTGTGTATATATTAGTGTGTATGTATTAGTGTGTATATTGTGTATATATTAGTGTGTATATGTATATATTGTGTATATAGTAGTGTGTATATATTGTGTATATAGTAGTGTGTATATATTGTGTATATAGTAGTGTGTATATAGTAGTGTGTATATATTATGTATATAGTAGTGTGTATATAGTAGTGTGTATATATTGTGTATATAGTAGTGTGTATATAGTAGTGTGTATATATTATGTATATAGTAGTGTGTGTATAGTAGTGTGTATATATTGTGTACATAGTAGTGTGTATATAGTGGTGTGTATATATTGTGTATATAGTAGTGTGTATATATTAGTGTGTATATATTGTGTATATAGTAGTGTGTATATATTAGTGTGTATATATTGTGTATATAGTAGTATGTATATATTGTGTATATAGTAGTGTGTATATATTAGTGTGTATATGTATATATTGTGTATATATTAGTGTGTATATATTGTGTATATATTAGTGTGTATATATTAGTGTGTATATGTATATATTGTGTATATTAGTGTGTATATGTATATATTGTGTATATATTAGTGTGTATATGTATATATTGTGTATATAGTAGTGTGTATATGTATATATTGTGTATATATTGTGTATATATTAGTGTGTATATGTATATATTGTGTATATAGTAGTGTGTATATGTATATATTGTGTATATAGTAGTGTGTATATATTGTGTATATATTAGTGTGTATATGTATATATTGTGTATATATTAGTGTGTATATTTTAGTGTGTATATGTATATATTGTGTATATATTAGTGTGTATATGTATATATTGTGTATATATTAGTGTGTATATATTAGTGTGTATATGTATATATTGTGTATATATTAGTGTGTATATGTATATATTGTGTATATAGTAGTGTGTATATATTGTGTATATAGTAGAGTGTGTAAGCACATTGTGAGCAACGATGCTCCAAAGACAAATTCCTCGTATGTGTCCTCATACATGGCAAATAAAGCTGGTTCTGGTTCTGGTTCTGGTTCTGGTTCTGGTTCTGGTTCTGATTCAGGACCTTTCTTTCTTTTCCTTCAGTTTCTGTAATTATCAGTCAGACGTTAAACTCCTCTCAACATAACAACCCCCGAAAAACAAACTAAAAGATAAATTACGGAGAGAGAGACAGAAGATGAGTGAGTAAATGACCTCCTGTTTCTAGAATTATCGGCCAGACGTTAAACTCCTCTCATGTCGGGTTTGGCCTCCATGTGAAGGCACTTCCGCACCTCCATGTGAACTGACTGTCAACAAACCGCTGCACGTTCATATTCCCCAGGGGGCGTGGCTTATGCGCAGACCACGCCCACGTCGTTGGTGCATATTACCCAGCCTCCTCCAGAGAGGGGCCGATCAATGTGCCGTGTGCCCGGGCATCAGCTGCAGCCGGTCGGTGTCTTCTGTGCGGTTCGTGTCGGCGGAAATTAAAGAAAAAGGACAATAGGAGACCGACGCTTCCCGGGAAGGACGAAGGCAGCACGGACATCATCTAGTCGGGACTTTGGGGGGTATTTCTGGGAGTATAAACCTGGACCGGAGGCTCGCACCGACTATCGCTGAGCCCCGCAGCCGCCAGGCAGCAACCCTCCGCCGGCATGACCCTCCCCGGGGGCTCCGCCCTCCTGCTGCTGCTGCTCTCCGCCCGCGTGCAGGTACACCACCCTCCCGCTGGAAACTAAAACATGGAACACGTGCGGGGTAGAATATAACTCATTATATAACTCATTAGAATATAACTTATTAGAATATAACTTATTAGAATATAACTTATTAGAATATAACTCATTAGAATATAACTTATTAGAATATAACTCATTAGAATATAATTTATTAGATTATAACTTATTAGAATATAACTTATTAGAATATAACTCATTAGAATATAACTTATTAGAATATAACTCATTAGAA